>CM068384.1:92821014-92864717 GCA_034770075.1 Aralia elata | reverse complement strand
TTGACAAGCTCTTTTCCTCTGTATAGCGTTCAGCAATAGAACCCACTACATGAGCGTATGTTCTTTGACTTTCTATTTTAATTCTTACCTAAAATATGTTCCAAATATATATGAGTATTATTAATATGAGCATTAGAAATGCAATTTATAGATTATATTACCTCTCCAAAAGGATACAACCACCGATATTGCACCGGTCCTCCAAGTTTGAGTTCATACAGTAGATGAATAGGCAGATGTTCCATCGAGTCAAAGAATCCAGGGGGGAAGACCATTTCAAGCTATGCAAATGGTAAGCACAATATTGTTCTCCATCTGCTCCACATCACTGTACTTTATTACAGTTAAGCAAAGATCCCGAAAGATATTTGAAAGTTCGGTCAATGCATCCTTAACGTTTCAGTGTAACATCTCACGAAATGCAATTGGGATCAACTTCAGCATGATTATATTGAAAAATCCGCGACTCTTGAACCCATTAATTTTTGGGGGGACTGTTCAACCTTGACGGTAGTGCGTTATGTAAGACACATATCCAGCTGATAAAATCCATCTGGGAGCTTCAACCCACTAAACCCACCTTGCACACCTCTTCAACTTGTTGCTTAGTAAGACAACATGGAGCTTTAGGTTTCGTATTGTTAGAGGCGAAGCCACAATTCTGGGCAGATGTTCATTAACCCTCCATATCTTTCCGTGCATTGTCAATTCCTTTGGTTTTACCCATCCGCATCTAACGTGATGTAAAATAAGTACTCGAAAACATTCTTTTCTATATGCATGACATCTATACAATGACGAACTGAAAGTGTGTACCCAAAACGACAATTCAAACCATATGGGAGAGTGTGTCCAATTAACAGTCTTCCCGTACCCGACTGCTCATCAATATTACCCCTTCACCGGCAGTGGAAATGTCAGATACGTTCACACCAGCCTAAGACTTCATTGGCCCGAATATGTCGAGCCACAACCCCATTCTTCTTTGTCTTTCTGTTGAATTGTGTATTATATCTATTCGGTAATTGTGATCAACATGTAAAAATCTACGAGTTGTTTCCAAAGAACTACATTTCTGCCTATGCTACAACTGATTACCTTGCACATCCTCTCAAAACAACACTAGACCCGATAGCTTCCCATGAGTTTGAACAACCATTTATCATCCCAAGACCCAGAAAGTCCAGTGAAAGTCCACAACAAGGAAGGCTTGCCTTCATCACAAAATTCCTCCGACCGATCGATTTATCATACAAAACGTCCGGACCCCTGTCTCCCACAACCCATCTTTTAGTTTCATCGACTAACAGCCTGAGGTACACGTTAATGTCTTTTGTAGGACTCTTATCCCCCGGTATGAGTACAGTCAAGAAACAAATACGCATCCCTCATGCACATTGACGATGGAAAGATTATAAGCTACCATGATGACTGGCCAAACAGGGTAAGACTGGCTAAAAATTATTAACAAGGGCAAAAGTCACCCGTAAGCCAGAAAAACACCGAGCCTCACATTCCTGACTTCCTTCGCAAACTGTGAAAAATTTTCATCAGAATCTCTTCCATTCATCTCCATCTGTTTGGGTGTAGGTCAGCTGACCAGGCACGACGTCCTTTTGTTCTATGCCAACTCATATGTTGAGCCATATAGGAAACGACATGTATCAGCCGTTAAAGCCTCGGCACAAGAGGAAAATTAACCGGGGGGTAAGCTCTTCTTGGGCACATATTTTCTCTTTCCCCCCACGTTTTTACACCCTTGTACCGAGGCAAAGCTGCCATATATCACACAGCTGTCCCTTATCTATGTCCAACCCATAGCATAACATGCAAATCCTGCTTACAAGCATCGATCTTCTGATACCCCATATTTAACCCTTTGACCATGCTTCTTCCACTTCGTAATAATTTGCAGGCAGAGTATGATCCTTGGGTAAGAAACTACTCGCTTGATCAGAGCAAGCAAATCGTTGAAAACTCTCTATCTGCAGTCGTGCTCATTCGGAAGTTGTAAGAGCTTAGTCACTACAGATAGCCCAGTGTGCTTAACATTTCCTTTAACATTTCCATAGGCAACGAGCAACATCTCCACGACATCATAGTTTATCGGCGTATGAAGCCCATTGAATTGGTTTTGTTGGTTCTACAATAGTTGTCGATCCCTTCTCTCTCAAACTCAGCTGATTCCACCGGAATGAATCCATACGGAGTACCCATTCACAAAAGCCCACGAGAATATAAGTTCGAATTTAATCTCGTCGGCTTTCTTCTAGATCATATTTTTACACTTGACAACCACAGGCATCGTATCTTTCCATTAGAGATCATCAGCATGTTCTATTGCTTTTTGTTCCAAAAAGTACAAACGCCCGCAATGAAAGCTAAGACATTTTACCCCTCTCCCATCAATGGGTAGTCCTACGGTACACTCCAACTCCGGTCGGCTGATATCTTTAACTGAACCGAAAACACATTCAGATACAAGGGATATTCATAGGATAACATGTAATGTGGTTCATGCATTGAATTATATTTTCCCTAGTATCTCCACTCTACAAGAGAAGGGTAAGGCTTCTATCATCCCGTTCCTAGATTCGTGCTCCTCACTAGTGCCAACACGTTGCGCACGTTTTTTTCTACTTCAAGAAAATTTCACACAGCACCTCCACATGGTCCCTCCAAGTACACGAAATAGACTAAGATAACTTAATCTAAGTATGAACTTGAAGAACACATGTAGAGATAACAGCCGAAAAAATTCTCAAAACAAAAAAAAACGTACTCAACCCATTGTTTAACCCGGCCTAAGTGAGAAACATAACATCCAGTAACAGTCCCAAGGCAAACTGGGGACTATTCCGACATTCACTCCTAAATAAGTGAAATGTCAAACGAGTTTCTAATTAAGTTCTAAAGTATATTCAATTTTATTGTAATTGGCAAAAAACTAATCAAATGTTACTTAGTTTAATTTTACCAATGATAAACTAGGTGAATGTTACAATAGTTAATGAGAACCTATTATTTGAATATGGAGACAATTCTTTTACATTCACTTTTAATCGTCAAACAGGTTTCTAATTAAGTTCCAAATTAGAGTACAAGCATAAATACTTTTTCAGGTTATTTTTAAATGTGAAAAACTAAGGCAAATGTTATATTTATGTTTATTTCACATTATTTTATGTTAATTTAGTAAGGTATAATTTATTTTAATTGTTTTATACTTTATTTTATTTTTAATTTTATTTTATTTTAAATTTGGTGTTTTTATTATTTTAAATAGTTTTTAAAATTTTATTTTTTTTTTTATTTTATTAAATTTGTTTTATTCTAATTTATTATTATTATTGTTAATTTTTATTTTATTTGTATTTTATTTTGTATTATATTATAATAGATAAGTTATTAAACTAAAATTTTTAATTTAATTTAATTTATTAAATTAAATTTATTTTATTCGAATTTTATATTATTTAATTTAATTTAATTTATTTTAATTTAATTTTATAGTGTAATAAGATTAGATTATAATAATTTATTAAATACATTTACTTATTTTATTAAATTTATTTTATTGTATTAAATTTATTTTATTATATTAAATTTAATTAAGTTTATTACGTCCATAGTAATTTATTAAATTTAAATTATGTTATTCTAATTTATTATTATTTTATTATATTTTTTATAGTGTAATTATATTATATTATATAATTTATTAACTTTATTATCGTATTTTATTTTGTATTAATATTATATTATATTATATTATTTAAGTAAATTTAATTTATTTTATTGTAATTTTATTATATTAATAATTTAAGTTTATTTCATTTAGTTTTATTTTATTTTCTTTAATTTATTATTGTATTACATTATATTGTATTAGTTAATTTATTTTATTTTTAATTAAATTATTCTATTTTATTTCATTACAATTTTAGCTTAATTATCTTATTTTAATCCTTATGTTATTTTAATTGTATTATTTCATTTTCTTTTATCTAATATTAATATTATGTGCCATTTAGTTTATGTTATTATATTTTTTTTATTTTATATAGTACGTAGTGGTAAAACTAAGTAAATGCTCCTTAATTTATTTTAATATTGAAAAACCTAAATAAAATACATAAATACAATATAAGAGGCCCAACAGATATTTGTAATTGAACATTTCTGACAGACAATTATGTCGGGAATTCCGTCGAAAAATAGCAAATATACCAAACTAAATATGTATAGTTCCATATTACAACAACAATCATAAGGCAATAGGAAGGGGGCAGAAATTTGCAGGTAAACATTCATATCACCACAATACTAAAGGCAATACCAAAACTAGTCCCAATTGGGCTAAATAATAACAATGAATACATAATTAAATGAAATCTCATCATCAATGAAATAATATAATTCCGAAAGGACAGACAAAACACAAAATCAGTCCCAAAATGATCTGACAATCGCCAATTTCAAAAACTTAATCTTCCAATTCATAATACATAATTTACAATTCATTAACGCAATCCAAATTCATAAATTATACAGTATTAATTCACAATAGGCAGTGACCCAATTATTTTCAGTAGCAAATTTTTTAGTGACCAACTCCATTCCTAATTTTCAGTAGCCAATTTTTAAACTAATTTTCAAAGAAAATTTCCAGAGCAAAAGTAACTAATACATTACGATAATAGTGACCCTTGAGAATTAACCATGTCAATTACTTCAATTACATCAATTTCCCTTTCAATTTAATGATTTTGATATAAAACCCTTAAAACTCCAAACGAAAAGCGAGAGACAATGGGGTGTGTCACCTAAGATCGTGATTAAGGATACGGGGTTGTTTCAGTCGAGCGTTGTGCAACAATGGAGCTACTTTCGTCGTCATCCAGCAGCGCTGCCTGTATGATATAGCAAGTGGAGAAGAGCCAGTGAGGAGAGGGGATCGTAATAAAATGGTGGTAAGGGTGACTACAATTTTGGACTGCGACATAATTGGTGGTGGCGCGAGGTGGTGAGGTTATGCGGGGGAGAAGAAGAGAGAAAGACGACAGAGAATATTTTGAAGCAACAACCCACCAATCCGCATGTAATGAGAGAGAGAAAGAGATGAAAGAATATGAGACAAGTGCAGCGGGGGAGAGGGGAAGTATATGATTTATTAGGGCTAAAAGGGATATATATTTTAACGGAATCATCCGTCGTAATTAAGTACGTCGAAAATTATTACTAGTTTCGACGAAAATTTCCATCGAAAATTTAAGTGTTTTTTCCGTCGAAAATTACGTTGGTGCTGTCGAGAAAGTTTTTGGCGCCAACTTGGGGGGAGCTTATCACCAAACAACGGAATTTCCAGTCCATACATTACAATTATCCTCAGAAAGGGAATTATTCCTTCGACTAACTTATCTGTTCGAACAAATAAGTTATTTTTGAGGGAATTATTTCCATCGGAAATAGCTTGTTTTCTTGTAGTGTTCCTTCTTATCCAATATCTTGAAATTGTATCTCCTTATACATTAAATCATTTGCTATCTCCTCTGGTTCCAATTCAATAATGTGATTCGGGTCCTTCACATATTTACGTAACATGGATATACGAAAAACGTTATGGAACGCGGGACATGCTTGGCGGTAAAGCTAGTTTGTAGGTCATAGTTTCCACGCGGTCGAGGATTTTCAAATAGGCCAATAAATCGAGGGTTGAGCTTTTCTCTCTTTCCGAACATTGTAACTAATTTCCATGGAGCAACACGTAAAAATACATAATCTTCTGAAATTGAATCCTTTGTCCCTTCGATGAAGATTAACATAACTCTTTTGTCGTTCTTGTGCTGCTAGTATTCGTTGTCGGATCATTTGGATCTTTTCTGTAGTCATGCGTACCAACTCTGGTCCTAACAATTTTGTTTCTCCTACCTCATCCCAGCATACTGGAGAGCGACACTTTCGTCCATACAAAGCCTCGAATGGAATCATGTCTATAGTTGTTTGATAACTGTTATTGTAAGAGAATTTAACCAAGAGTAAGTACTTGTCCCAACTTCCCTTGAAGTCTAGTACGCAAAGTCTCAATAGATCTTCGAGAGTCTGGATTATCCTTTATGACTGGCCCTTCCATCTTGGGATGGTATGCATAACTGAATCGCAACTCAGTGCCCAAAGCTTTTATGCAAGTTGATCTAAAATCATGAAGTGAATCCAGGGTCCCGGTCAGAAGTTATGGATACTAGCATCATGCCATGCAATCTCACAATCTCATTTATGTACATACTGGCATGACGTTCAAGTGAATAGTTTTTCTCGTATGAGTAAGAACAACGAGCAGACTTTGTCAATCTATTTATAATGACCCAAATTGCGTCCAAGCCTTGGGAAACCTTGGAAAGATCTATCACGAAATTTATAGTGATATGTTCCCACTTCTATTCTAGAATCTCAAGTGGTTGTAATAGACCCTTAGGTACTTGATATTTTGCCTTGACGCGTTGACATGTTAAACACCTTGAGATAAACATTACGATCTCTTTCTTCATATTTTTCCACCAAAATGTACGTCGAAAGTCACGATACATTTTGATACTTCCAAGGTGGATTGCAAACAGTGTGTTGTGTGCCTCCATCATGATTTTATATTTCAATTTAGGGTCGTTCGGGACACAGAGTCGAGAGTTAACTCGAAGTATCCCTTCCTCGTCGATTCTTACTTTCGAATATAGCACCTTCGTGTACTTTATTCATCATATTCCCCAGTTTTACGTCAGTAGCTTGAGCAGTTTTAATTTTTTCAATTAAAGCTGATTCTACTCTTACGTGTGCAATCTTTATATGGGTCTCTAGTGTCTTTAACTTTATTTCCATTTTCTGTAAGTTATACAAAATGCGCCCTTGTGTTGTTAATATTGCACTTATACTCACATATGATCTTCTACTTAGTGCGTTAGCTACCACGTTCACCTTTCGAGAGTGGTATTAGATGGTGTGGTCGTAATCCTTCAATAGCTTAAGCCAATGTTGTTGTCGCATTTGAGTTCCTTCTAAGTACTGAAGAAATATTTGAGGCTTTTATGATCCATATAGATCTCCACTTACTCCCCCATACAAGTAGTGTTTTCAGATATTCAATATGAAAACGACCGTTGCCAACTCTAGATCATGAGTAGGGTAATTCTTCTCATATTCCTAGAGTTGTTCGTGTCGCATGAGAACGCAACCAAGGCCTCTGCTAGAAGCATCGTTGTAGATGACAAATCCTCTCGATCCTGATGGTATGGTCCAGAATATGAGCTGAAATAAGTCTCCTCTTGAATTCTTTAAAGCTCTTCTAGCATTATTTGCTCCATTCAAATTATGTGTTTTTTTCGAGTCAGCTGAGTTAATGGAGGTGGCAATTCGAGAGAATCCTTCTACGAATCTCCGATAATAACTAGCTAGGCCGAGAAAGCTTCGTACTTTGGTTATTATCTTAGGTTATTCCCAATTTAATATTGCTTCAATCTTCGTAGGGTTTAACCGATATTCCTTATTTAGAGATCACATGTCCAAAGAACGTTACTTCCTCTAGCTAGAACTCGCATTTCTTTAACTTGGCATACAACTTGTTCTCACACGAATCTTTTGGAGTATCAATCTTAAGTGGTGTTCATGATCCTCACGACTCTTGGAGTATATGAGGATGTCATCAATAAAGATTAACCACAAAATGATCCAAATATTCCTTGAATATTCGGTTCATCATGTCTATTGAAGGCGGCATGATAATTGACATTAGTTAATCCAAAAGGCATGACTAAGAAACTCGTAATGCCTATATCGAGTTCTGAAGGCAGTCTTTGGAATGTCAGCAGTTTTAATCTTTAACTGATTGATAGCCAGAATAGAGATCAATCTTTAAAAATATTGAGCACCTTACAACTGATGAAACATGTTATCTATTCGAGGTAATGGGTACCCATTTTTGATGGTGACTTGATTCGACTTTCGATAGTTAATGGCAACAGTCTCATACTCCCATCTTACTTTTTTCACGAATAAAATAGGAGCACACCAAGGCGATGTGCTCGGACGTATGAAACCAGTATCTAACAATTCCTATAGTTAAACTTTTAACTCTTGAAGATCAATGGGGGTCATTCGATATGGAGCTTTGGAAATAGGTTTAGTACAGGGTTTAAGGTCAATACAAAATTTAATTTCACGATTTGGAGGTAAACCAGGAAGTTCTTCGGGAAATACGTTAGGGAATTAATTAACAATGGAAATATCATTCAAGTCTGACGTAGTTTTGTTTAAATTAGTGATATGGGCTAAGAAGACCTGACATCCATTTCTCAATAAGCGGATGAATTTATGGTTAGAAATGACAAATATTAATTTCAACGGTTTGGTTGCTTGAATTTGCATAATAAGTTGATTAGGAATATGAAAACTAATGATCTTATGAAAACAATCAATTTTAGCATGATGAAGGGTAGTCAACCAATTAATTCATAAAATCACAATCAAATTCATGCATTTTCAAAGAAATACGATCAACGGGTAATATGACGGCGGCGCAATTTTGGACCAAACAAGATTTATAGACAATAGATATAATGAATATTTCTCCTAATGGAGTTTCAACAGATAAGTCAATAAGTCTAATTTCTCATGAGTCAAGTTCAAACGTTGAGCAACATGCAGGTGAAATAAAATAGTAGGTAGAGCCATTATCTAATAGGGCATAGACTTCATAAGAATTTATGAGTAGCTTACCGGTTATAACTTCGTTTTGGGTTCCACGCCTTTTGGGGTGTCACAACAACAAATCTCTCCTGAACTATATGTTTTGGCTTGTCCATGTTAGCCTTGGGTGTCGCCATTATAGATGGATTCAATTTTACTAATGGACAAAAATTGAGCAATATGTGGCATTCCTTCCCACAACTGTAATAGACCTTGGATGACTGAGTACAGTTTGGGCTGATATTTCCCTCTTGTCCACACTTGTAACATTTGACTGGTACTCGTTCCCCTCCCTTTGAAATTGGTGTTGGTGTCTATGTCGATGCCTTTCCATGATCATTATTGAATCTTCTTTTCTTGAAAGTCCATTTCCATTAGGCTCGTTCCTCTATTATCTACGCCAGGATTGCCACCTAAGTGATTTTCATTTTTGGCATGGTGATTGCCTTGTCAATGGTTCTCGTTGTTCCGATGATTGCTACCATTGTTACAATTATTATCGTGATTTCTCTCCCTTTGACAGTCATTGCCTCCCTGGTTAGAACGTCTCTTTTTCTCGCTCCAGTAAATGAGCTCTATCCACGATATCTAAATATAAATGAAGTTTAATAGACATAAAGGTGTTGACGAATTTCAAGTTTCAAACCTCATAAAAAATATTTGAGTCATGCGCTCTTCATTGTCCACTAAGTGGGGTGAAAATCGGGATAGTTCAGCAAACTTTCTTGGCCTCATATATTGGCTTGATCCATGCCTCTACCTTGAATGGGTCTGGCTTCCCGAAAAAAAACTCAAGCAGTCCCAGCTCCTTGAACTGTTTAGTAGTGACCAATCCTGAGTTACCACGTTTCCACTTGTATTAGATAACGAAATTTAACTTAAGTAGGACACACTAGTGAAGGATTCTACTCATCTCCCATCACCTAAGTTCTAATCCGCAGATCTCCACCAAATATCATATCCCTAAACTTTGATACCAACTATGACGCCCCCATATTCGGGTCTACACCACCTAAGTTAAGTCGCCACAATACAAATAACATACATAAATTCTCCTATTTAAATTATTACAATGCCATATAAAATACATCAACATACACACTAAGTCCTCAGTACAATTATTGCCATAATTGGTGAGGACTACTACTACAGCTACTAACTTGGACCATCACTTCATTCCCTTATTCTCCCCTGCTAGCCCCAGTTACACTCTCATTTCTTGAAAGAAATTATGAAATAAAAGGGTGAGCTCAAATAACCCAATAAAGAATATTATGACTAAGATAAACGAAAAATAAGTTATCCTTAGCCTTCAAA
The DNA here is from genome assembly GCA_034770075.1 of Aralia elata. Classification (NCBI taxonomy): domain Eukaryota; kingdom Viridiplantae; phylum Streptophyta; class Magnoliopsida; order Apiales; family Araliaceae; genus Aralia; species Aralia elata. The sequence goes on along the minus strand of CM068384.1, from coordinate 92,854,664 downwards.
ATCAGAGATTTTAGAAAATGATAGACAACATAAGTTTTCAACAAACAACTTCAGCTGAATTGTGACAATCCGGATTTTCAAATATTATTAAAATAAGAAAAATAATAAATAAATTTCTTATTTTAAGATATGTTAAGTGTGTTTGACTGCATAAATATTTTTGTGCTGTGATTTTTCGTGATGAATTAGATGTATATAATAAATACGGAAAATATACATTTATTTGAAGAATTATATTTAATAATTAATAAATAAGTTAGCTTAAATAAGCTACAATATGAAATAAGAAAGGTAATTCACTAATTAACTATTTGTGAATTTAAAATTTCTAATTTAATTAAATAAATAAATAAATAAATAAATTTATTTATTTACTAAGGATAGTTATTTCTGTTACAATAATTACTTGTAGCATAAATAGTAGTATAATATTTAATATTAGGCAAAATGGATGTAAATTAAATTCATTTTTACTAAGTATGGAATATATTAAATTATATATTTGTAATGTAAATAAAATGTTAGAAAATAATTTATGGAGAGAATGAGATGATTATATTTAATTAACAAATTAGTTAATTGAATTAAAATAATTAATTAAATATTAATTATTTTAATATAATATTTTCGTTACGTTAAATGAGTTATATTTATTTAATGTATCAATTTCATTTTATTGAAATAATTAAGAAATTATAATACAATTATTGATGCGTATTAGAAGTACCATTTAGGTAATGTAAGTATAATATATAATGTATGTAATATATGTATTACATGTAAAAGTAAAGCATGAGGTGGAAGTTAATAAAACTAAACTTGAAGCTGAGTATTAAGCCAAAGAAGTATGAGGTGTATACATATGTTGATAAGTTTAGTAAATGTGATGAGTCATTTAACTAGCAAGCATGAGGTGTGGGAATTTTAAATCAAGAAGACTACACTAAGCTAATGAGAGAGGGAGAGCTAAGGTATCCTATATCCCAAACTTAATTCACTGCTCTCTCATTTATTTTTTCTCCCATCCGTTTCCTCTAATTCTATAACTCACTCTTCCATTCTCAAAATTTCCAACTGAACTAAAAGGAGAATTGGAGCTGTAGACTGAAATTGAAGTAGATAAGCAGCAAAAGGAAGTAATATTTACTCAATACCAAGCTTAGGAATTCAGCAATCATAAGGTAAATAATGTGATCTTATTATATTTACAAGAATTGGGTAATAATAGGTATAATTGTGATATATTACTCTGTTTAGTTGGGAAATCAGTTGGGATTTTAGTAAGGAGCTTAGTTGTTGTGCGGAGTAATAAGGGAGGAAAAGTTTCCTAATTACATTTGATGTATGTTGATAAGCTTTTGCTATTAGATATATCTTTCATTCCTATTGAACGTGAACTGTTAAGAAAATAAGTATATACTATTGATTCAGCTAGACTAGAGTAAAATATTTCTTTATTTTTCATTGCAAGTCTTGAAATATTATTGATGATAGATAGAGCTGTCCAACTGAATTGTTTTGGTTTGGACTCAAGTCTGAGATGAACATCCCTTATTTAGGAAAAACTTTTATTTGTGCCAAAAAGGCAGTGAGAATAAGTAAGTAGTGTTGATCAATGCAAGGCATAAAGGGCTGATCACCCACCGTACCCGTAAGTTAGACGGTTTACAGTTGAATTACTGTTCGACCTTTTCAAAAGTATGAAAAACAAAGTTCTTGGTCTTGTGACCGCTCAACATGATTAGTGTGAGCCCAAGTACAAATTAGGGTTCACAATGTGACCTAATCGAATTGAATGTACAAATTAGGGTTTGCATTGTGACCTAATTGAATTGAATGAACAGACAGAAAAGCCGGAAATAAATGTGTGGGACCCGAGAGAAGCCTCCAGTGTCCCGAGGCAGAAGACTCGTGGAGGCAAACTCATCATTTTGGGAATTGATTGAGGGATTGGATTGGTGGCTAGAAGGACAGGGACGATATAGCCATTACTCTGGTGGACTAAGGGTATTTCTGGAATTTCCCCCGAGTGCATGTGCCTGGCACATGACCACTTTCCAGAAAAACCCTATAAATACTCCTTCCATTCCATTGAGGAAGGGACTTTTGGATTCCTCACTTGGTTTGGACCTTTGAAAAGACTGAAGACTTGGAGATTCTCTCTCAATCCGAAGGACACACTAAGGCTCTCTGGATCCTAGTTACTCTTGAAGGCACTTGGATCCTAGGAATTTTGCCACGTGTTACTAGGGTAATCGCCTACATGTTCTTCTCCCCTCTTCAATTCATCAACCAATTCCGTACTTTTCGTGGATTTATCTCTACCTCAGCCAACACGAAACCCTAACCCTAGCAAGGTACGATTTCTTTGCCCACATTTCTTTGGCGACTCTGCTGGGGAGGTGTAGAATTCGTGAAGGGTATGCCCACAACTCGAAGTGGGAGAACTACAAGAAGAGTTTCACCAACAACAAGCATCACTTCACCGGATTCAGTTCCAAGACAAGCAAATCAAGCTCTCCAAGGCGCGAATCTGGATCTCGATCAACCCATCATAGAAGACGCTTTAGAAGAAAGTTCAACATATCCATATATGGCTGATCAACAACAAGTCAATGTTAGGCAGACAAGCACGGGAAGGTAAGGTGAAGAAGCGAGTGGAGAACGGACAACTGGGAACGCTGTGCAGTTAGAGATGCTTAAGGCGTTAAAGGAGGCACGGAAAGGATAGGGAATGATGATGACAATGATGCTGGAGATGTAGAAGAAGCAAGAGGAAATGGGGAATTTCCGCTAGCAGTTGATGCAAATCCCAACTTTCAAGGCCATATTCCCAGGAAGTTCACAGGGGGAACGAGCAGGAGTGGAGGACAACAACAACAACAAAGAGAATCAGACTGTGCCTCCAGCAATGGAGAGTCAGCCGATTCCAGTCATCAACTTGGAGCCCCAGAACAGTGGTGATGTGCCACCACTTAGATTGGAAGCAATCCAGCCTCAGCCAAACATCATCCCGACTACACTCCCAACATTTTCACAAGTGTAGATACCAACCATCCCAAGCCACATACAACCAACAATCCAGCAAGTACAACCAATACAAGCTTTGCACGATGCAAGTGTGCACCAACCAATTTCCTTACCATATGCACCGCCAATGCATCAATACATCACAACCCCTAAAAGAGTCCATACCACGAGCCAGTATGTGACGAATGATGATATGATCGACGTGATCAATTAACTTCGCAAGCAGACATCCCGGCCTTTAGAGTTAGACTTTACTCCACCCTACCCGGCACACATTCAGAGACAACCTTATCCGGCAGGGTATATTGAGCACCCACCGCAGTTCCCAAAGTATAACGGGGAGAAAGGGAATGCCAAGGAGCATATCGCCAGGTTTGTGGAGTCAATGTCTCCATGGCTGGGTTATGATGAGGTGAATAACCACAACCTGTTGATGAGGGAGTTCAACAAGACATTGAAGGATGGTGCTTTCAGTTGGTATTATAACTTGGAGAAAGGGTCAGTCCATGATTGGGATGATCTAAAATTATAGTTTTTTAAGAAATTTTTTTATGTGCAGAAGCAAGTAACCATTGTAGAGCTCATGCGATTCAAGTAGAAGCCGAACAAGGAGCTGCTAGATTATGTGGACAGATTTAGGGCTCAAGCACAGAAGTGCGCTGAGCCAATTGAAGAAAAGAACTTGGTGAGCATATCGCCCTTTCCGAGAATCATCTGGTATGACGAAGGGAAGAAGATCATGAGAAGCAGTTGAAGACCTCGGAAACTCCCATGCAAATGAAGGGGAGGTGGGGATGAAATTGAGGAGAGCACTCTCGTAATCCCCCTGGCAAGACTGGCCAAAAAGGCCGATCTTAATCAAATCCAAATTGTCGCATAACTCTGTGAGGAGAGTAGAGTACAGTACCAAACTCCTCATCCTCAACGAAATAGGGGAGTTCTACAGCTTAGAGAAATAAGAACCAGGAAACCGAAGACCCACTCAATTCTTTGACGCTTGAAAAGGAACGGAAGTCGCTCCTATAAAAGTGAGGTAGAAGATCGCCTTCTGGAACAATGGTGTAAGGACGAGCAATGAAGCATGAAAAGTCATCGATGTAAAGCCCCAAGTCCGAACTAGTTTTATGGTCAATCCAACGAGCAGTACGAGGAACAATGTGAGGCGATGAGAAGGGAGGTGAAAATTTCTTCTTCTTCTTAGAAAGATACACTGAGGTAGAATGGCCCTAAAAGTGGTCGAAGAGAAAGATCTGAAGAAAGGAGCCCGGAATAAAGTAGTTCACATCATACCTGAATAAATGAGAGAAAGGTTGATAAGCAAAAGAGAAATGCAGTATGAAAGATTGTCAACATAAAAATAAAACCGAAAAAGGAGTACCTTCCTACAGATTCCTTCATGGCAAGGACAGTCTCGTCCAAGCGGCGATACAGGGTCCCTCAGAAGAGAGGACCAAGAGGAATTTCCAGACCCCGAGACAACATAACTGCCAAACTAAACATACGGGCTGAGGGACCATCGATGGGTGACCCGGGGAAGATGAATCGGGACAACCACATAGCCAGATAAGCAGCCAGGGGAAAAGGGCAAGGCTCTTTATGAAAAGCGAGAACGGACTCTCCGTGGACAGAACTGTTCTAGTGACCAGGTTTGTAATCCCAGAAGAAGTAACGTACCCAAGAAAGCCAGGAAGTCTTCTGCCGGTTAGAGGTCTCGAAATCCGAAAGGATCGAATCCCCTTGAAACCGCAAAGTGTAGTTGGAAGTCTGCTTGAAGGCCTCTGTTAAATAAGCAACACACTCGGTATACCTGGGGGACATGCTGGATGGGATACAAGAAGCCAAAGCAGCAACAGGAAGACTGCAAGATATAATTTAGAACAAGTGCATAATCGAAGAAAAATAAAGCAGAATGAACGAAACAGAAGAGGGGCTTACTGATAAATGGCATAAACATCCTCTAGAGTAGGGGTGAATTCCCCCCAAGCAGTGACAAATGTACATGTAGAGGAGCACCAACGAGAAATCAAGACAGTAAGAGCATCATAGTCTTGATGGATACGGAGATCCCTGCATAGCTGAATACAATGTAGAATGCCAGCTTTCTCTAATATACCCACATAATCAGAATTTTTGAGGACCTCGTCTGTCCAATGTTGCCATCCTTGAAGCGACTGGATGAGTCGAGTAGGATACGAATGGGACTATAGGGGTACTCCTGTTTTTCTATACACATGCGGGGAATGCGAGCAGAACAGGGGAAGCTGTCTGAACTTTCGCAGTCCGCAGCATATAGAAATAAGCATTATTTCTCAGGTGGAGGAAAGGTTGCACGATCATAATTCTTCACTTGTTCCCATAAAGTGTCAAAAGACCCATAGAAGGGAGCTTTTCCCCATTCATTAATGAAAGGAACTTCCTTAGTAGTTTTCAGGTCTGTAGAATGTTCACTGGAATTGGCCTACGACAAGAAAACTTAACATTAGAATTATGGATTACAATAAAAATGAGTGAACAATCATTTGAAATTAAGTGCTTACCATGACAAGAAAGAAAATCTGAGATTCACAATGAAAAGACCTGGTCAGAAAAAGACAGATCACGATTACCTGAAAAGAGAAATAGACGAAGCAAATCAAGAAAAAAGCCAAAGAAACGAGACAAGTAAGCAAGAAAGTGAAAAGAAAGCGAAGACAAGAGGAAGAGGTAGGACCCCTAGGGTGCGACCATCCCCCAGGAGTCGGCCTTATAGGGCTAGACCCCTAGGGTTCGGCTACCCAGGGAGGAGTCCTTCTTGCCTTAATCCTTTTGTTTGCTCGGATTGAAAAGGAATGGGTGGGACCCCTAGGGTTCGGCCTTATAGGGCTAGACCCCTAGGGTTCGGCTACCCAAGGAGGAGTCCTTCTTGCCTTAGTCCTTTTGTTTCCCCAGAGTGGATGCTTCCTTGTTGCGGCGAAAAAAAAAAGTATAGCTTTTTCTTTGAAGATATCCGGACCAAAATCCTGTTAAGGTGAGATGGTCCGGAAAAAGAAGGACTACCAGAGCGGATGAAGGCTACAATAACCTGAAACAAAAAGAAACAAATGAAGCAATCACGAGGAATTGACCAAATGAAGAACCAATGAAGACTTAAAAAAAATAAAAAAATAATAAAAAAAAATAAGGGGTGGGGCTGTTATTTGGAAGCTTGAGGATACCATTTTCCCGATAAAGCTTACGCTTATGCTGTACTGAAATTGAACTGTATAAGAGAGGGATGGTGGTTCTCCCACGTGCCCTCGTCGTGACATGAAATTTGGGACAAACAGGAAAAAGTAGTGGCAACTATTGGGAGAGGACTACTAAATTCGGTTTTTTTTTGGAGTAATGTTAGAGACACAAACTATTTTACAAACATTTTACAAATTGGCTGATATGGCACTGTTGTATTGGTGATAGTTAAAAAAACACCTCCCCACTTCAACACTATCACCAATACAACAGTGTCACATCAGCAAGTTTGTAAAATGTTTGTAAAATAGTTTGTGTCTCTAGCATTATTCTTTATTTTGTTCAAGCAGGAAAAGAAAAGACAATCAATTTTACTTTTTAAAGGGTTCCCTTGATCCATGATGAGCCTAGCCTAATCAGTTATATGTGAATGGGCTAAAGTGGGACTGGTTATTAGAATAACATATATGGTTTCATGGGGTCCATTAATTCCTATTGCAATAAGAGTTTGCAAACATGATTTGCTGAAGTTCCAAGTATCAATGATATTTTACCTGATTCACTATTATTCCATGAGTTCACATACCAAAGCATCTCCAGTTTTCAGAGCGTTGTCAATGACAAAGTGCATCCAATTGCTGCTATTAAATCTCTTCACGCTACCTTCTTCGCAAAAAAAAAAAAAAAAACTGTTTTCAATTTTTTCCCACAATTCGTGAGGGCTGCTGGTACATCTAATTATCTTATTATGGGACGTGGATATATATGCTCTCTTCCTCGGTGGATATAGCGAATCAGAGGTTCGATTATATATATATATATATATATATATATATATATATTGCATTTGAATGGAAACACCTCGTCTGGCGATATCTCAGCTGTGCAAATTGAACAATGGTGGAAGTAACAGATCATGCACCAAACTTTCCAATTGGGTCCAAGGAATTTTTGTCCACTATACCCTATTATACATATATCCCCATATTCTTTCCATATGATATTAGGAATTCCTGGGTATCAAGCTATTAATTAATTAATATTTAATATACAATATCCAATCTATATATATATATATATATATATATATATATATATATATATATATATATATATAAGCAATTTCTAAAACCAAGCAGTGAGCAGAATTTTGGGACTTGCTGTTGGGTTGTTTTTTCCAAAAAAACAAAAACAAAAATGGAGTTTACATATTATATATATATATATATATATATATATATATATATATATATATATATATATGATCTTGCTTCCATTTGATTTTGTTTCCAAAATATAAGGAAGGATATGATTTTATTTCCAAAATAAAATAAGATTTTATTTTATTTGATAATATATAATTTATCTTGAATTCATTGTTTATCAGTAGAAGCGCTGACAAAAGATATTGTGAACCAACGGTATGTAGTATTCATACCCAAAGTTAAATTATCTCTTTCGCATCTCTCGAATTATAGGGAGCAATTATAGGAGCATTTTTTAGGAACATGCACTTTAAGCAAATCATCATTAACAAATTTTTAAAGTCATTTTGGTTAGGTTTGTTTCAGGCTCCTATACCTACCATGTATTAGTGCATAGTTCTAGTTTTAAATAAATAAATAAATAAATAAATAAATATATAAATTAATTAAGGAAACAAAGATTTTGCAAGGTTTGGAAAGATTTGATAAAAGATGTCCAAGATATTCTTGGAGAGCTCCCTTAGAGATTCCCTCTCTTAAGGATTTTTGTTTTCGAGGCTTGCAAGATCGAATTCAACGGATGGTCCGGAAATTTGAAGCATAACTCAGAGGCTTGAAGTACTTTGCACGATCATCACTCTAATGGTGTGACTCACGTGCAGGGGCAAATGTGAGCCCAAGTACAAATTACGGTTCACAATGTGACATAATCGAATTGAATGTACAAATTAGGGTTTGCATTGTGACCTAATTGAATTGAATGAATAGACAGAAAAGCCGAAAATAAATGTGTGGGACCCGAGAGAAGTCTTCACGTGTCCCGAGGCAGAAGACTCGTGGAGGCAACTCATCATTTTGGGAATTGATTGAGGAATTGGATTGGTGGCTAGAAAGACAGGGGCGATATAGGCATTACTCTGGTGACTAAGGGTATTTCTGAAATTTCCCCCGAGTGCATATGTCTGGCACATGACCACTTTCCAGAAAAACCCTATAAATACTCCTTCCATTCCATTGAGGAAGGGACTTTTGGATTCCTCACTTGGCTTGGACCTTTGAAAAGATTGAAGACTTGGAGATTCTCTCTCAACCCGAAGCACACACTAAGGCTCTCTGGATCCTAATTACTCTTGAAGGCACTTGGATCCTAGGAGTTCTGTCACGTGTTACTAGGGTAATCGCCTACCTGTTCTTCTCCCCTCTTCAATTCATCAACCAATTCCGTACTTTTCGTGGATTTCTCTCCTCCTCAGCCAACACGAAACCCTAACCCTAGCAAGGTACGATTTCCTTGCCCACAGTTAGTTAGTACGTCGTTTTAGATATAATAAACGAAAAGCTTTGTATTCAGAATTGATTTAATGACTTCAAAACTGTTGTTTCGTTATAGAAGTATTCTTAAATGAAAATGTTTAATTCCGATATATGTTGTTTTTATTATCTCTTATTATTTGCTGAGTAATTAAATGCTCACCCTTGCTTGGAAATAAATGTTTTCAGCGAAACCCGAACATATAGAGGGGTCTGACAAAGACAAAGGCAAAGGAAAGTTGAATGGATAGTTGAAGACTGTAATAGTTAGGTATTTTGTAATAATATTTTATTATCATGTAATGAAGATTTTAAAGGTTTGAGAACCTGAGATTGACAAGTTAAATACATTGTAATAATTTAGTAATTGTTTTTATGATAATGTTTGTATGTTGAATGAATAACATCGTGTAGCACTGAATACGGGTTTGAAAGTATCCGGATTTGGAGGCGTCACATGAATGAGCAATTCATTAGAAGAGTCAAATGGATCATAATGTCTACTATCTTTTCCAAAAAAAAAAAATTCTCCAATAAGATTTTATCAACTGTAACACCAATGATCATGATCATGTCAATCAACAGTTCCTCTTTGCACCCAGACCAAAGAGAACTTTCACCACATATCCTTGTCACATAGGTTAAAGACATTAAACAATCATATTGTCTTTGCACCTAGGCCAAAGACATTCATAACAACTTAAATTCTGATGATTAGTATAAATAACAATGATATAAAGAATGAACGGAAATAAGAAGAATAATAAGATAAAGAATAAACATTAGATATTTGTAATTTAATTTGTCCATAGTCCAATAATGTCTAAATTGTCAACATGATATCCAGAATATCGATTCGAATTCAAGAATAATACAAGGTTCACAATTCAAATATAACGGTTAAAATTCAACAGGAAGATTTAGGTCAAAAGATATTAGATAAAGCACCAATTATTAAGAAAATTTCTAATCATTTCAAAAAATTTCACCGTTTAATGACAAGGTTGTAGAAATGAATAATAATTTCTTACCATAAATTTAGGAGTATGAAAGAAAATGGTGTCACTTACACTAAGTAATTTTTAGAGAGTACAAGGAAGGATAAGTAAGAAAGTTATGAAACTCCTTATGCTAAGCCCCCTATTTATAGTCAAAACTTAACCAACATCTACCACACATCAATTATTATCTTTAATCTATACCATTCATTAATTATTCACACTTTTTTAATATTATCTTTAATCTATATCATTCATCAATTATTCACACCTTTTTAATAATTGTGGGTAAAGAAATTACACCTTGCTAGGGTTAGGGTTTCGTATTGGCTGAAGAGGAGAGAAATCCACGAAGAGCACATAATTGATTGATTGATTAAAGAGGGGTGAAGAACAGGTAGGCAATTACTCCAATGACACGTGGCAGAACTCCTAGAATCCGAAAACCGGGTTAGGGTAGCAGGGATTTCAAGAGCCTTCTTGAGTCTTCGAGTTGGGAGAGAGTTCCAAGTGTAATGAGCTTCCAAGAGTCTAAGTGTAATGTCTTGAGAGCGATCCCCTTTTCTTAAAATAGAGGGACTATTTATAGAGCTTTCCTAGGAAATAGTCACATGCCAGGCACATGTTTTAAGAAAAATTCCATAAATACCCTTTAGTCATGTTTTATAGGGAAAATTTCAGAAATGTCCTTTAATCATTGAAGTAATGCCCAAATTGTCCTGTTCTTCTAGCCACCAATCCAATCCCTCAATTAATTCCCAAAATGGGTCGCATCCACGAGTCTTCTGCCTTGGAACACGTGGAGACTTCCCCGGGTCTAGCACATTTATTTTTGTCCAATCCGTACATTTAATTAGGTCACATGAACCCTAATTTGTACATTTAATTAGGTTTTTTGTAAACCCTAATTTGTACATTTAATTTAATTAGGTCATGTGAACCCTAATATGCACTTGGGCCCACATTTGCCCCCTGCGCGAGAGTCACGATTCCTTGAGAGACGCTAGTGCAAAATTCTCCAAGTTTTCGAATGATTTTGTATGACTCCCCTTGTTCAAGTCTTGAACACAAGAGTTCTAGAAGAGGGAACCCCTAGGGGCCAAACCATTAGGGTTAAATCCTGAGGAGGCAAGACCTAGAAGGGCTCTTCCTTGAACCTCTTGGTAGATCATCTGAAAGCTTCCTCATTTTTGTCTAATATTTATTTCCTTATAATCAAATCTTAATTTATTATTTGGAATAATAAAATATCACTAAATAAAATCCAATAATCAAATCTTAATTTATTATTTGGAAACAAAATCTTCCTTTATTAGAATTTTATAAAGCAAGATCTTTTTTCCTTAGGAAAACCAAATATTCAATATATATATATAATATATATATACCAATTTCAAAAATTGTCTATTGATAAGAATAAAATATCAGATATCAAATATATATTTTTTTTGAAAATCCATTAAAATACCAAATTTAAACAAATTTCGAAAATATATGTGTTTATTTAAAAAATAAACTCAAATAAACTTATCTTTATATTGCAAAATCTTCCGTAAGAAGAAAATAAAGATTGCTTCCTTTGCTATTGCAAGCTTGCGGTTTGAATATATATATCTCCCAAGTCACTTAGCCTTTTCTTTTCATCATGCAAATTTTTTTTGTCTTGGCATTTTCTCTCCTCATTCAAGTCTGAAGATCACCAAGAAGTCGTCAAGCCAACAGTCTTCATCTTGGGAAAGAGGTAAAAAAAACAATTCCTTCTTCTATTTCTTTCAATTTTTTCCAGTTTATTTGAGTACTTTCGGCCGAACTTCTTCTTGACTTGCTTCTCCTACGTTTCTTCTCAGGTTATTGTAGCTTTTCTTTGGTCTTTCGAGCCCCGTTACTTGCATTATATCTCGGTAGGGTTCCCTCGGATAATAAAGAAAAACACAATATTTATTGACAAAGAAGCATCCGTTCCGAAAAATTAATCTGTGGGGCACCAGAATTTTCAAGGTACACAAAAGAAATCCCCCTAGGGGCCGAACCCTATAGGGGAAATTAAGCCTTTTTTTGGCCCTAGGGTGGCCGAACCCTAGGGGAGCCGAATCCTAGGGGATTTTTTTTTTGTCGCGTCCTAGGGTGACCGAACCCTAGGGTGGCCGAACCCTAGGGGAGCCGAACCCTAGGGGGCCGAACCCTAGGGAGCGAATCCTAGGAGAAAATGTACCAAAATTTAAACATTGGGAATCGTGATCGCTGTTTTGACCATAACTTTTGTTCCGTTTAGAGTCTCGGGGCCCATAATATATCAAAACGACCGTATCGACGAGATCTTCACAAGTCATCACCAACGGCCATGACACATAGCAAAATAATCTAAACAATGGCTCCGAAGGATGCATTTTGGTTGTCCGAAGTTTTGTTGAAAAATTTCAAATCTTATTTTTCTTTCACAATTGTGATTTTGATCCTTCCCTGACTTCATTTCTTCCTATTTTCAGGTATTCTCAAGTGAAAAACTCAAATTCTCCCCTTGCCATGGTAAGCCTACTCAAGTTCATATGCCTTACTTGACATCCTTAGTATCCGCATGTGGAGTCTTTCTTACTTGCAGGCCTCGTCTACCGAATGTTCTGAAGAATTGAAGACTTCCAGGGTAATTCCCTTCATCAATGATTGGGGAAAGGCTCCCTTTTTTGGGCCTTTTGACACTTTTTGGGAGCATGTCCGGACTTATGATCGCACAACTTTTCCTTCACCAGAGAAAGAAGGCTTGTTTCTTTATGTCGCGGCTTGCGCAGGTTGGGACGACTTCCCCCATTCCGGTCGCATTCCCCGCATGTGCATAGAGAAATAAGAATACCCTTTCAGTCCCTTTCGTTTCCTGTCTGACTCATCTAGCCGTCTTCAAGGATGGCAACATTGGACTGACGAGATCCTCGGGAATGTTGAGTATAAGGCTATACTAAAGAGCGCGGGCATATATCGCTGCATTCGGTTATGTAGGGCGTTCAACCATGTTGGGCATTCAACCATGTAGGGCATTCAGCTATGTAGGGATCTATGTATCATGACGCCCTTACTGTGTTGATTTCCCGCGGGTGCTTTTTTTCATGCACATTCATTACTGTTTGGGGGGAATTCACCCATACTCTAGAGTATGTCTGCTTCCTTTTCTTTTTTCAAATTACGTTCTTATTCTAGATTATATATATCTTGCAGTCTTCCTGTTGTTACTTCGGCTTCTTGTAGCCCATCCAGTCTGTCTCCTAGGGATACCGAGTGCGTTGCATACCTGATAGAGACTTTCAGGTGGGCTGACAATTATACTTCATGATTTCATGGTGACACAATCCTTTCAGACTTCGTCTCGGGTACCTCCTCGAGTTCCTCCCCCGGGATCCTCTGCTGTCGGGGAGATAAGAGTTACTTACTCTAGAATAAACCCGAGGATCCATCTTTTTAGATTGCTGAGACTGATGATAATGATAATGTTCCCATTGGACTTTTTATGGGTACTGCAAGTGAAGTGGCGACCTCCACTACTTGTGAGCCTCCTTGACATAACATGATTGTTGTCGAGCCCTCCTCACCTCATGATGATCGTGTTAGCCGTAATGTTGACAATTCCATGTTTGATGTGGGCTTAGGTCCTGCTGTGGTTGGTACATTTCCATCTTCACACCCACATATAACGTCTTCTCATGACAGCTTGGAGGGTACCGGTGACACCCATGTTGATGTTGATGCCATTATGGCAGTTAATCCTCCTCCCCCGAGGGGGAATCCTTCGAAACCTATTGGCCAGTTCCATCCTCCCCAGAAGGATTCTCCCGAGGCTTCACCTGAAAGGGAGGGTACAGTTGCTAGTTCTTTGGGTGGGGGCATCGATGTTTTACTTTCTTTGCCCGTTGAGGAGCTCGCCTTATTTGACTTTCTTCATCTTGATTCTGCCACCTCGCCCTTTAGTGACCTCGGGTATCCACCCAACAACAAAGATGTCGTGGAGCTACAGACATTCTCTAAGCCCATGATTTGTGCAGCCCCTCTCCCGATGAATATCTTTTCGTGCTGGGCTGGATCTCATTACTTCTAGGTATGGTTTTTTATAGCTTTTTGTTATTTCCTGTATCAAAGAACTCATTTATATGTCATTTATCATAATAGAGTTTCTTTAGCATTATTGATTGCCTTTAACTTGAATTTTTCCTTAAGACCCAATGTTTAGCATTGAATCATAAGTTATTCAAATTAATACTCCAAGACAACAATATTCATAATAGTGATAGTAAACATGCAAATTTTTTTTTTTTAATTAACATGCTTTTTTTTCCCGATTTCTCGCAAACTAACACTTGAATCCATACTTTTAAAACCGAAGAATATTCAAGTATAAGTGAAAGTTTGACATTTTTTATTAATAATCATATTGCTTTTAACGAAAAGCACAACGTTTCAAAAATTTTCATAAAGATAATAATAATAGATTTTGTTTTTGTCGGATAAAGCATAACGTTCGCCACTTTTAGAGATAAAGTGTAACTTTCTCGGGTTTGAGGGCTTATAGTCAGGTGCCTCGCTTACTTTTAGAGTTGAAAGTATAACTTTGAGGACTTTTAGTCAGCTGCCTCGATTACTTTTAAAGTTGAAAGTATAACTTTGAGGACTTATAGTTAGGTGCCTCGATTACTTTTAAAGTTGAAAGTATAACTTTGAGGACTTATAATCAGGTGCCTCGATTACTTTTAAAGTTCAAAGTATAACTTGTGCCTTATCCCTTGGTACGTCGTGCCAATTGTTTGGCCTATAGGGTTTTATAAGGGCTTAAGTTGCATGCCTCGTCACTTGGTCATCCAATTTCTTGGCAAGTGCAATCTACGAGGACTTGGCCACCATTTAGAGTGGACCACCATCTTGGGTGGATTTTTTAATTCGTCAATTCTTGTGTCTCCTCCCTTGGTTATCCAATTTCTTGGCAAGGGATACTCTTGAGTACTTCAACCACCATTTTCTAGTGGACCACCATATTGGGTGGATTTTTGATATTCTCATCTTTGCAATTCTGAGATCTTTCGATAGTAGAGTCAGTATTTGGGTTGTCCATAGTGTGCCCCCTAGAGGCCGAACCCTAGGAGGGGAACCTTTGAGTTCTTTTTTTTTTTCAATTTTCTATCCTTTCGACTTCTTGGGCTACACCATGGGTAATAATGTTGCATGCTTCTTTTCCTTTGTGATTTGGAAGTAGCTTTTCACACACGGTGCTTTTCTTTTCACAGTTCGATTTCTCCGGCTGCCAGCTTCTCATGATATATCCTCCGCAGACTGTAACAGTCCATAGTGGAATGTCCTGCGTACTGGTGGTATACACAAAAATCTGGTCTTCTTTTCATCTCTTCCGTCAACACAAATTTAAGCTTTGGAGGTTTCACCACTCTGTGCTCAACCCATTGGTCGTACAGGCCCCTAAATGCCTTCTCACTGCATGTGATAGCCTCTGGAACTGGCATCCTGGTATATTTGCCCCCAAGTTTTCCTTTACTTTGTTCAAAATTTCGCTCGTTCTTCTCCCTCTTGCCCCCTTGTGGGTTTGACTGAGAGTCAGCCAAAGCCACAATTGTTGTTCTCTTACCCTTCCATGTAACCATCGAATGGTTGATGGGCACTGTCTCGATTCCTCCCAAATCTTGTACGAAGGATGAGAGAGTCGCAAATGAATCACATGCCTTTGTAATGAGATGGGGCTTGAAGGAGTCTAGAGCACCATTGTTGCATATGCTAACCAAGTTCTTCTCCTCAATTGGCTCGGCACACTTCTGTGCTTGGGCCCTGAATCTGTCCATATAATCTGACAGCTCCTCATTCGGCTTCTGCTTGAATCGCATCAGCTCTACAATAGTTACCTGTTTCTGCACATAGAAAAATTTCTTAAAAAATTATAATTTCAGATCATCCCAATCATGGACTGATCCCTTCTCCAAGTTATAGTACCAACTGAAAGCACTATCCGTCAAGGTCTTGTTGAATTCCCTCATCAACAGATTGTGGTTATTCACCTCATCATAACCTAACCATAGAGACATCGACTCCACGAACCTGGCAATATGCTCCCTGGCATTCCCTTTCTCCCCGTTATACTTTGGGAATTACGGGGGGTGCTCAATATACCCTGCCGGATAAGGTTGTCTCCGTACATGTGCCGGGTAGGGTGGAGTAAAGTCCAACTCTGAAGGTCGGGATGTCTGCTTGCGAAGTTAATTGATTACATCGATCATATCATCCTTCGTCACATACTGACTCGTGGTATGGACTCTTTGAGGGGCTGTGATGTATTGATGCATAGGTGGTGTGTATGGTAGGGAAATTGGCTGGTGTACACTTGCATCCTACACAATTTGTATCGGTGGTGCTTGTTGGCTTGTTCGTTGGATGTGGCTCGGGATGGTCGGTATCTGCACTTGGGAAAATACTGGGAAAGTGGTCGGGATGATGGAGGGCTGAGGTTGACTTACTTTCAATCTGAGTTGTGGCACATCACCACTGTTTTGGGGCTCCAAGTTGATGATTGGAATCGGCTGACTCTCCGTTGTTGGAGGCACAGTCTGATTCTCTTTGGTATTGCTGTTGTCCTCCACTTCTGCTCGTTCCCCCTACGAACTTCCTGGGAACATAGCCCTGAAAGTGGGGATTTGCATCAACTGCTGGCGGAAATTCCCCATCTATTCCTGCTTCCTCTGTATTTCCAGCATCATGGTCATCATCATCCCTTGGCCTTCTCGTGCCTCCTGTAATGCCTTAAGCATCTCCATCTGCACAGCATTCGCAGTTGTCTGCATTCCAGTTACTTCCTCACCTTGCCTTCCCGTGTTTGTTTGTTTAGCACTAGTTTGTTGTTGATCAGCCATTTGCGGTGATGTTGAACTTCCTTCCAAAACGTCTTCTAAGATGGGTTGATCAAAATTCAGATTCGCGCTTTGGAACACTGGATTTACTTGCCTTGAAATCGGATCTGGTGAAGTGATGCTTGTTGTCGGTGAAACTCACTACAAAAAAATGGGGCTTCAGCAACAACCGATTTTCGTTGCTAAAGGTGTCTAATTTCATTGCAAAAGGGTTTTGGCAATGACTTTACTGTCGTTGCGTCCGTCGTTGCGCAATGAGCGTTGCTAATTGTTACGCAACGAACGTATTTTGTTCGTTGCCAAAAGTAATACATTTTGCAACGAAAGTTGGCTTTTGTATAGAGGCCTCGATCCTTTAGCAACGAAATGTATTGTTGCCGAATAATTAAATTTTCGTTGTTAAAAAATACTTTTCGTTGCAAAAGCCTGCTAATTGACAACGAAATGAACTTTTTATTTTTGCAACGACCATACATTTTCGTTGCACTTGACACCATTTTGCAACGACATGTTTCGTTGCGGTAAATTATGAAAATTGTTGCCTAAGCTTGCTTTCGTTGCGGAATGTAAATTTTTTAGCAACGATTTTCGTTGCTGATTATACTATTTGGCAATTACATTATGCTGAATCAGCTACGAAAATATTTGTTGCTTGTTATTTTTCAATAGCAACAAAAGGCGTCGATTAGCAACGACATTATATGTTGCCGTTTCTTTATATGTGCAACGAAAGTTGATATGATTTGCAACGATAAAAAATGTTGCCTTTTATTTTAGTATTAGCAACAATATCATCTCCGTTGTTATTAGGTTAATTTTTTGTTGCCAAATATTATAGTTTTAATGCCTTTAGCAACGAAAATTTGTTGCTAAATGTATAAAAAATTGTTGCTATATTAATACTTGTTCAATGCTTTGGTAACGAATTATATTGTTGCCAAATCAAAATTTGACATTCTATTTTGTGTACCTGGCTGGCTCAATGTCCCCATTGCAAATAATGGCAAAAATACAAAAAACTAAAATATTATTAACTTAATAAAATCATCCACTATATAATCATTCATTAGCTTTACAATTAACCATCTAAAGCTACCACAGTTCTTCAATCAAAGTATATATCTACATATAGAGAGAGAGAGCACACTTCATAATTTCGTCCCTTGTCTTCCGTAAACGTAGCACGAAAATTTGATACCCGGTATTGTAAGGCAGGTCGTAGAAGCAGTCTTCCTGCACATATTTAAAAATAATAGCAAGTCAGAAAAATGAAGCAAATAGGTCACCAGAGGCACTTAATGCCAAAATCAAAGACAATAGAGTTGCTACGTGGTACTAATATACACTGTATTGCTCATAAGCAGAAAAAGACAAATAGGCAATCACAATATCTTTTGCTACAAATCCAATTAGAAAAAGAACCTTCAGTGCGACTATATGATTGCTTTGTTACAAGAAAAAATTAGAATCTTAATCGGCCATTTCATGAATTAATTTTAGTAAGCATAGTGGTAAACATATTTTCTGTTACAAGACTTGTAGATTATTATTATATGTTGACCTCAAGTCAGAATTCAGTCACATTCAACAACCACAAGCATTACACAATCTTAAATACCATCACACAATCTTAAATAACAATGTTTAGATTTCTATATAGAAAGGACAACAATTATGGAAACGTTGAGGCTATTAGTCAATGTTGAAAAACTTTTCTTGAGACGACAAATTTCAATACAGTGTATGCCCCAAAGATGCTAGCTATAATCACAGACATCATAGATTTAATTACACATGAATTCGTATTGATTGCTATTATATTATTTATAATCCATGAACAGGTCTATTAACCTAATTAGAAATTAATAAATAATAGACTTTCAGGACAAGATCTAGAAACAAACCAATACCAGATATGATTCTTAGTGTTGTCACTATTATTTAGGAAAGTTATAACCGTAGCCTGCATATTCTCATTCTACAAGATATATTTAATACAGATACTATAGTGACAATTTATTTCCAGATGGTGTGCGTGTGTAGGGATAGTTATCATGGTTCCCCCAAGAAAAGCTCCAATTAATGTTTTAAATTTAAAGAATATTTTAGTAAAACAAAAAAATCAATAAAGATAAAGCTGAAACAAACAAATGTATGTTTTACACCAACATTATTATGATTTTCTGTCAATTACTGTTTATCCTAGTCTAAGATGATGCGATAAGCACATATGGGCGTTTTGTGTAAATTCATCTTAGGACACGATGCTACCCTTCCCAAGAACCATCGCTGACATAGCCACGTAGGCGTTACTAGCATTGTTCCGCAAAATAAAATTACATAGAAATCCCAATTATTACCTATTTCAACTACAGGGATATTTTGGTAAAACACCTAAAGGAAGATAAACTGTGAAATAACCAGTGTTTAAGCCTTTTTTGGAACATTATTATTGTTTTAACAAATTATTATATCCTCATCTAAGATGATGTACTAAGGAATTATTTTACTATATTTCTGTATATTTATCTTAAGAAACAATGCTAAACACCATTATACTGGGGTGGTTAGCAAAGCACATAAATGTTTTCTCCTTTTCCCTTCCTTTTGTTTTTTTTGGTACTAAGTTGCCAGGGGATGTTCAAAGAACCTTCTTTAACAAAGTGCAAGCTCATGAAAATAATTTTCAGACTTAATTGCAAGTCATCAGTTCTCCAAATGCAAAAAATTAGATGGTTTCTGATGAGCAATCATATTTCATGACATTGGATGATAAAAACAAACCAGAACTTTAGGGTGAGGATTAATTTCACTTACTATTCGTTGTTGAGGTGTCGTCCCACGTTCAACTGCAGCAGCTGGCGTATCAGGTGGAAGACCATGTTGTATCAATTTCTGGACAAGAGAAGGGAGAGAAGATAAGCCCATATAAATAACCAGGGTTGAATCCGGGTCAGCTGCATTCTCTGCCACAAATAGAGGATCAGTTCCCCCTTTCCGCGAGTGGCCTGTCAAAAATCTAACACTATTCGCGACACCACGATGAGTCAAGGGCATTAACATTCCTTTTATCTAATTTCAATTTAACATTCCTTATTTTGCAGTCACATACATTCATGGCTACTTTTTGAGACACTATTTGTGGTTACATTTTGTAGTTATGATTTATAACTAACATGATTAAACATGATTAAAAATATAGATGCATTACATGATTAAATTGTGAACTATTTACCATAGAAAAAAGTATGTTTCTAAAAGCACTGTATCTGCTAAATCTAAAAGAGATTATAAAGCTATTGAATTTAGTTATTGGATGGTAGACCGAGTACATTAACAAAAGAATCATACGTACAAATATACGCATATATATGACCATTAGCATGTTACTCTAACAAACTGAAGTGAGACCTAAGCTAAAGTAATACAGGAACACATAAGTGATGTCATATCGGGAATTGAAAGTGTAATTTAGATAACAAGATACTCACAATGGAGGGTTTTTTCATATTATCCTTTAGTTCTTCAGAAGAATGATGCTTGTCGAGACTCTTTTCCTTATCTTCCATAGGACCACCAAATAATTTCTCAGTTTCTTTTACGCGCAATCAACCACCTTCCCATCAGCTGAATGCTTTCTGGGCCTCGACAAGAAACAGAAGCTTCTTCTAATCTTTTAATTGTCTGCCTAAAGCTTTTGAAACTTCGGGCACCCTGAATATATATGTACATATATATACATGTAAAATAAATTTTGTAAACTTGGATGAATCAAATTCTCCCTCCTAAAGTAATTAGATATGTCAATTGTTTTTCCAGAAAAATTCTAGATTTCCCAAAATGAGGTAGCAGTATTATACCTGTGGTGTTTCATCAACTTCAATGTAAAAATAAGGAAGATTAATTCATTCAGATTAACATTACAATATAAAGCTCTAAAGGTGATACCATTTGGGACATCACAGAAAGAAAGAAATAATAAAAAGTGACTTACGATAATTAATAATGAGAGGACACATACCAGACAAGAGATCCAAATCATGGGAATAACGTTATATCATAAAACTATAGTAGCTGGGGTGACATTCTCTTTTGATTCCCTTCTTATATACTTATATACTTGATTACTTGTCAAAAAATAATAACATAATTATAGTACCAAATAATAAAAAACTCCATTCAATACCGAATTCTTTAAGGAAAGTTTAGACTTTTAAATTATCATTTACCATTCATTAATTCAAACTACCAAATAAACTTGTTCAAGGAGCATAAATTGGATTGAAAATTTATAACATCACATTATTTTTGTAACTTAACTTTTCAAAAGGGATTTAGATTTTTAGAATTCTCAAAAAGGAGACTTCTCAAAAAAAAATAAGCACTCTTTATTGGACGTAATGTAGTATATAAATGCATCGAATTCTATTCAATTTTTGAAAGCCAAGCCTTCAATTGGTATGACATGTAACACCAAAGCCCCCCTTCCGCATGAGACTTAACAAAATAAGATGATTTAATTGTCAATTATTTAAACTTTCAACTTTATTTGCTAGTCATGGAGTAATTGCTTTAGTAAAAAAGGTATATTTGTAACCTATAATACCTATTTGTTTACAATTACATCAAATATATTGACAACCGCAAACAAATGAAAGTTCAATTAATATTAAATCCTAATAGCAACAACCTGCTTGATGATTTCACAACTACCTTTTCAATAAATATGATTTCAAAACTACCTACTTCAACTAAATGTAGCTTTGTTTATTGATTCTAGAGGAGCCTAAGTCAGCCGTAAGGCAGCAGTTTAAGCTTATTATCAGTTTTAATTTCCACCAAAAACATCATAGGGCTGTGAACTTATATTTTCATATCCCGATACATAACGGATATCAAAATGAAATATTCGTATTCGCATTTATATATCCGAATTTGTTACCTACAATAGAACATGCATAAATATCCCAAATATCCATATCCCAACTTATACCCAAAAAATTACAAAAATAAAATATTAAATCATTGTCTAATACCATATGAATCACCAAAAAAGTGCTCAATATTCATAGCGCATAGTAGTAAATATTAAATTGAAATGAACCAAACACAGAAAATTAAAAACTAAGCTTACAATGCGATCTTGAAGAAGTTTGGCGCCCTCAGCCACAGCTTGACCGGCTTGATAGACAACGGAATCGGCATAGCTCTTGACAACACGAGTGAGGTTGTTCTTGACAGTAGAGAACTTGGGTGGAGATGGTGCAGATCTAGATCTAGATCTAGATGGAAGGGTTTGTTTGGTGCAGATCTAGATGGAACTCATCTTTGCCATAATTTAATTAAATAACAGAGTTGGTCTAGTTCAGAGACAGGATAAGTAAAATGAAATATTTAAGTGGCTGAATAAGGAAACTTTGAGTTATATCTGCCCTTCATTTGTTTATTATTAACCTTGAATGCCACTGATTTGGGTTGAATAAACTGGTTTTGCCAGTTTCAATGTCAGCATCATATTTTTGGTTGCCGTCTATTGGTAATTTATCCAATCCAACGTGTTATTATTATAAAGGGAAATGACATTTCTTGTCATTTTATGCATTTATTTTTTTGTGGACAATAAATAAATGTAAATATGTAATATGATTATTTTTATAATTTTGTTCAATTTTATGCATTAATTTTTCTATAATTATAATTTTAATACTATATTAATTTTTTTGCAATTAAAATTTTACAAAAAAAAAATTCACAATGCATAACAAAATTCTTATAATTAGTTACACCAAGTTTTACGATTCATTTAGGTGGTATTTGATTGCATCTTAATACATATTAACAGTTCGCATTTAACGGCCCACATATATCTTTGTATTAAGAGGTTATTTGAATAGTTAAGATACAAATATGAGTCTAAACTATTCAGATTATCTCTTAATACAAAGATATGAGCTCTTAAAATGAATTAATGTGAGTGGGTCCCATTCTACAACGGCTTTATATTCAGCCACTTAAATATTTCATTTCGCTAATGTACTCATCTTTGCCATTATATTTAATTATTAGCTACAAAATGTACATTTGTTGTACCATAGACTTGTACCATGCATTCAATTGGATATATACATATATATATATATATATAGTGTATATAATTAATATATTAGAGAATTAAGGCCCAATCCACTTGTATAAGCGTTTACTTCCCATTTCCATTTTTTAAAAATTATTTTTCTGGCTCTTCTCCTTTCCATTATACTTCAATAATTAATAATAATTAATATAAGTTTTATTAGAAATTTTCCTGAAGGAAAAGTATTTTCGATATTTCACTATCGGGTAATCTATCTAGTATGCAAAGCCTGGTCCGGGGTGGGGGATTAGTCCGACCCGCGGGTTGGGAAACCCACATTATCAAAAAAAACAAAATCTATCTAGTATATATTATAAAGGGAGAGGAGGGGGAGCAACTATTTTTTCAAAAAAGCTAGATAATTGCATATAATAAAAAGATGTATCCTACTTTTATCTCTTAATTTTTTTCACAATTTTCACATTTTCTTTCTAAAATTGGTTTATAATATTTTTGTTGTTGCACCCACATATATAGTGGGTGTCAAGAGTACTGATCATTATAAATGGAGATTACATATCTCATAACAAAGCTAAGTTCTCTCATTAATTTGCATACACTACATATTAGAAACACTTTCTCTACTATATTAATTATGAACCGTGTTGAATTAAGATGATAATTTATTTAATTATTAAACTTTCAAATATAATAAATAATTATGTCTAGATAAGCGTATCAAATTTTAACTCATTTGTTTTAAGGGATTAATATTTACACAGGTCGAAGAAGTCTTATGAAAATATAAAATATAAAAATATCATTTTTTGTTACTAAATAAATATTATATACTATTTGTATTCTAAAATTAAAGATATGTCGACTTATGAAGTCAATTTGCAAAATTAAAATTGATATAAATTTATTTAAATTACAAAAATAACAATATAATTACAAAGATGAGTAGATTAGCGAATAACAAATATTTATAATAGAAAGATTTGCCAGAGTTCAATAATACTAATAATTATAATAATAATAATACCTGTAATAATTAAAATAATAATAATAATAATTAAATAATAATAATAATTAAATAATAATAATTAAAATAATTAAAATAATAAAATTATTATTATTATTATTATTATTATTATTTTATTATTATTTAAAATTTTAATTATCGCATTGGTAAACACTTTTGTCTTGTGAACACTTTTTAGTTTCTAACATTGGTAAATGCAGGCATGCAACAGCATGACTTATTTCATGACTGCCAAATCTATGTTGAAATTTATATCTCAATATATCATCTTTTTTATTTTGTTCAAGTCTTAATACTGACGGGCTTTGCAGGATTAGTACCATAATAATAATTATTATTATTATTATTTTATTATTATTTAAAATTTTAATTATTATTATTATTTTAATTATTATTATATTATTATTTTAATTATTTAAAATTTATTATTATTATTACAATTCCTAGTACAGTGACCAAAAAGTGTATTATCTCATCTTCACATGCATAGAAACGATGTTAGGTGGTTTAAATATTAGTGTTACATAAATTTTAGCATAATAGGTAGTTTATCTAGTGGCTTTTGTTGGAATATAAGGTTTTTAGTTTGGAGAGGTTTGGAGTTTGATACTTGTGAGCAACATTTTCTTTAAGGATATTTTTCTGTCCTCCACGTCAGCAATAAAAATTTATGAGTCAACAAAATTTATTTTTATGGTCTACAAGCTAGTATAATACAATACAAGTGTTCAATCACTTGAACCAGTTCAACATTAATCTTTTAGGATCGGATAATTGAGAAATAATTGTCACCTTTCCCAAACAATTAGGTTGTTACTTGTTGACATACTGCATCGGTTTCAGTCTTTGGATTTTTTTTTAAACTGTCTTTAAAAATATGATTGTCAAAATCAAGTAATTTATATTAATTAGGACTCGTTGCTTAATTTTAATCTAATGGTTCTAGAAAAGTATTAGAAAATTATCATTGCATTCCTCAAATTAAAATAATGAATTTTTATATTCGGAGTAATGGTCAAATATCTTATACTAATTAAATGATGTAACTCACGAAAACTGTAAACTTTATAGTTTTATGGAGGGGGGGGGGATATCATAAACTTATCCAAGGATTAGGTAATATGGTATAACTTCGTGAGATCTTTTGGACTAAGGCCTGTCTGTAGTCTGCTTGATTCTCTAATTAAAACAAGTGATCAGCCCTTAGACTAAGTAGGCCTGCAGCCTGCTTTAATCTCTAATTTGGACAATTCTTGGCCCAAGTATTCAGAAGTTGGGCTGCAAACTAAATAAGTATTCAAATAGGCATTTTCATATCCACACTAGCATCTTAGAAATGCTAAGCACACCATATAAGGACTGAAGACATCACCAGCTGATTAACAGCTCTGGCATATGAAAAGTGAAAATAATAACCTTTTTTTTTTTAATTTTCTACTGATGAGTAAGTCACAAACTCGTGATTATATTGTAAATTGTCATGATCCTACAGTTAATATAAGATCATTTTATTTTTTTAATAAAAAAATAATATTTTATTAATTAAAAAAGAAAATTACAACGCGTGAGGTGAACAAGAAATCCTCTCAAAATGGCATCTTAAATTTAATTGAATTCCTCCTCCAAAATTCAAATTTTATTTCTACTTTCTATCTTCTTCGTCCCTTTCTTCCTCTCCAATCTTATGAATTCTCTAATCTCTTCCCCTTTCTTCTCTAAATTCTTCCTTAATCAAACCAGCTATCAGTATTAACATTAGAGAGGGAAACTACCTAAAGTACAAAAAGTTGTGATTTGTTAGTAATTGGTCTCACTGCAAAACAAGATCCACCAAAACAAGTTTTAAGTTTATCTCTATTCAATTGAGACATCACATCTCACTGCAAAACAAGATCCACCACCAATTTTTGAACCATAAATGACATGACGCAAATCAGAAAGAGAGAACAAAAAGTTGTGATTTGTTAGTAATTGGTCAATATTTTTTTATTTTTACTTTTTATAAAATAAATTGAATAAATTGTTTATTAGGTGTTTGACATTCGAATTCGGATATTTGAATAATTTTTTTATTCGAATAAAAAATAGAAACGAATATTTTCCGCATTTGGACATAATTTTTAAATACTAAATACGAATATTTTTTTTTGACAATTCTCCGAATACCAAATATGGTCTTACAAAAACATGGTTATTGAGATTATCTTAATTTAAGGCAACATTTTAATAGTCATTGCAAAAAGTTGTATAAAGTATGCAACGAAAATAAAAATTGTTGCCAATAAATGTGGTCCATATTAGGCAACGAAATATAGCAACAAACAAACTTTCGTTGCCCACGATGAGGAGAAATCAAGTGGTTAGAAATTTTGCAACGAATTTCTAACGAATTTTGGTTCCAAATTTTGCAACGGCTTATGAATTTCGTTGCAAAAAGTGAAAGCCTGACACAATCTACAACGAAGGACAAGTTTCGTTGCTAAACATACACTTTTAGCAACGACTTATAAAGTCGTTGCTTGAAAAATCGTTGCTAAAGCCCTATTTTTAGCAACAAAAACAACTTCAGTTGCCCACGATGACGGGAAATCAAGTGGTCGAAAATTTTGCAACGAATTCCTAACGAAATTTTTTTTCCCCGCCAATGATGTTAGCAACGAAATTTTGCAACGACTTATGAATTTCATTGCAAAAAGTAAAAGCTTGGCACAATCTGCAACGAAGGACAAATTTCGTTGGTAAACATATACTTTTAGCAACGACTTATAAAGTCGTTGCCCGGAAAAAAAATCGTTGCTAAAGGCCCATTTTTTTGTTGTGACTCTTCTTGTAATTCTCCCACTTCGAGTTGTGGGCATACCCTTCACGAACACCTCCCCAGCAGAGTCGCCAAATAAATGTGGGTAAAGAAATTATATCTTGCTAGGGTTAGGGTTTTGTATTGGCTGGAGAGGAGAGAAATCCATGAAGAGCACGAAATTGATTGATTGATTGAAGAGGGGAAAAGAACAGGTGGGAAATTACTCCAATGACACGTGGCAGAACTCCTAGAATCCGAAAACCGGGTTAGGGTAGCAGAGATTCCAAGAGCCTTCTTGAGTCTTCGAGTTAGGAGAGAGTTCCAAGTGTAATGAGCTTCCAAGAGTCTAAGTGTAATGTCTTGAGAGCGATCCCCTTTTCTTAAAATAGAGGG
This sequence comes from Aralia elata, assembly GCA_034770075.1. NCBI lineage: Eukaryota > Viridiplantae > Streptophyta > Magnoliopsida > Apiales > Araliaceae > Aralia > Aralia elata. Next base: position 92,827,718 of record CM068384.1, on the reverse strand, counting down.
ACTATTTATAGAGCTTGCCCAGGAAATAGTCACATGCCAGGCACATGTTTTATAGGAAAAATTCCAGAAATACTCTTTAGTCATGTTTTATAGGGAAAATTCCAGAAATGTCCTTTAATCATTAAAGTAATGCCCAAATTGCCTTGTTCTTCTAGCCACCAATCCAATCCCTCAATCAATTCCCAAAATGGGTCGCATCTACGAGTTCTGCATTGGAACACGTGGAGACTTCCCCGGGTCTAGCACATTTATTTTTGTCCAATCCGTACATTTAATTAGGTCACATGAACCCTAATTTGTACATTTAATTTTAATTCAATTAGGTCATGTGAACCCTAATATCCCCTTGGGCCCACAATAATATTAATCAATTGTTCACATTTTTTCAAGATTATCTTTAATCTATACCATTTATCAATTATTCACACCTTTTTTAATATTATGTTAATTCTATAACCATTCGTCAATTATACAGACCTTTTTAATATACTATTCATCAATTATTCACACTTTTTCAATATTATCTTTAATCTATTTCATTCATCAATTATTCACACTTTTTCAATATATTATTTATCAATTATTCACACTTTTTTTCAAAATTATCTTTTAATCTATTCATCAATTATTATTATATTATCCATCTTCTGCATTATTGACTTAATGTATTAATATCACAAATATTATTGTTCTTCAAATAATTACTCTGTCTAACTACTTAATACTCGTGACTTGTAATTACGTAACTTTTCATTACTACCATTGATACAATGACAATTATTGGTTCAATAATATGAAATACTATACATTACCGTGTGATACTGTGGAATGTCGTGTGCTACTATAGAGTACCGCGTGTTACTGTAAAGTACCGTGTGCTACTGTTGCTTTATCACCGGCTGTTTTAACAGTTAAAGGTGATAGTTCCACCGATAATTTTTATTAAAAAATTTATTTCTATCGTTTTCTGTATCCGACAATTATTTCATTGTGGGGCTCACCAATGATTGGTAGTTTTGGCGCCGTCGTACATTATCAAATATTCCCTGATACACCGAATATATCCCGACAGACTTTTTATCTTATAATTTGCATATATCACCATTAACTTTAACCTGTTTATCACAACTTAACACCTTAGTTTTTTAGAATAATATTTATAAAAAAAATTAAGTTTTATTTAGTAAAAGTTGGGGCCTTACAACAAATCTATGTGTTCAGTTTTTTGGATTTTGAATTTAGGAGAAATCAATTATTTTATTGTTGACTTTATATATTTTAACACTAATAATACTTATAATAATAGTAAAATACATAATATATATAATATCTAAATACTTGTAAAGATACTTTTGTCCTTGGTAAAATGGGTTGAGTCAGATTTCGGGCGGAATTTTAATGAAATTGTGAAAAAAGAACGGAATTGACACAAACTGTTACTTTAAAGGATTCAATGACAAAAAACTAAATTTTTAAGGACGACCTAAAAAAATGGGTGATAATTTGGAAAAACAAAAGTGTCATTCAACCTTATTATTATTTTAAGTGATAATAAGTATGCTTGGTCAACTGCTTGATGAATTTAAAAGTTAAGAAAGAAATGAATAATTAGAATATTCTGGCAGCATAGTATGCGTGCCTATCGCTGTTATGAAATAAAAGAACAAGGGCATGAAACCAAAAATAAGAAAAATCTGCCGGATCACTTTTTAGACTATTCAACTCTACTAGAACCATTCTAAGGCAACCATATTAAATTCATTAGCAACAGATTAATCTGATTTCTTCATACTAATTTGAAAGAAAACCCATGTTGTTAGGTACGAAATATTCTACAACATAGTAATACACACTTCATACTAATTTGAAAAGAAAATCCATGTTGTTAGGTACGCAAATATTCTACAACATAGTAATACACACTACACACATACATATATAAACAGAGAGGGGAGAGAGATGTTTGGAAATTTCATTATTCTCCTTTTGTCTTTTATTTAACCAGAAGAGATATATATTCGAGTTATGCAGATCAAAGGGACGGATATTATTCTTCTACGTGTGCAACACATGCATTCATGGGTATTGCAAAAGTTTTCTGACTGTTGAAATAAAAAGTCTCACATCGAGTAACTAAGATCTGGAAATTTTAATATATAACTTAAGAAACAACTCTATTCATTACGAATTAGTTTTGAGTTAGATGTCTCAATATAATATCAGAGCAAGTATCATTTATGTGTAGGCCTAACGGTCCCACATGCTAACTATAAGGTCACCTAATTAAAAATTGTCCACGTGTTTGAGAGACTACTCCTCTCATTATCAAATTATCAAATTGGTTTTGAATTGGATGCTTCAATACCAGCCTACTTATAATAGCGACGTACATCAATAAATGAGATTGAATAATTTATATCTGAGTATCTTACTTACTAAAAGAGTTAATTACCACTAAAATTTATCCACATAATTAACAACAACAAAATCGATACGCAAAATCGCGAGATATATCATTTCCCATTCTATAATGCATTCCACATGAGTATAGTAAAGTTCCTAATTCGAAAATTCCCAAATCCAAGAAATTCAAGCAAGAAAGAAACTATAAGAGGAGAGATTTGAAAATTTTATATTTTCCATTTCAAACATAACGATTATTTTATTCCATTCATACTCAAATTAATATAAAAAGACTTTCTGACAAATATATATGCATGATTGTATTATTCCCACATATAATAAATAGAAAAAAAGAAAAAAATGTATAATTAAATTAATTACCAATTGCAAAATAACGGAGTAAAAAGAATGACATTTTCTCACAATCAAAAGATTCAAAAAATAAGCACAGACAACAAAAACAATACTGAAACAAAAAATAGCCAACATTTGAAATCCTTTATTTTCCAGGCTTTTGTGTGAGAATAATCAGTACAGTCATCATGAAATCCCGGTCCGAATTCTTTTGATTTTTTAAAATAAGATATATTTCCTTCCATAAAACTTTTGAGCTTGCAAAACATTAATTGTGTACGAGATGTGATGATAGTTATTTTTAGTTACTTACTTTTGTCTAGGTAACCGGTTGAGAGAGGTGGTGGAGAAGTGTAGTATAGTTAGGAGGTATGGAGATGGAGGCAGGTGATGGAGATGGAGGGGGGCGGTGGAGAATTTGTAGTAGTATGGTGGTGGTGAAGGGAAATGGAGGTGGTGGAGGGAATTTGGTAGTAGTACGGGGCGGCTGGTGGTGAGGGGAGATGGGAGGTGGTGGAGACATTTTGTAGTAGTACGGCCGGTGGTGGTGAGGGAAGATGGAGGTGGTGGAGATGTTGTAGATATATTGGGGAGGGGATGGCGGTGATGGGGAAGGGTGGTGGTGGTGATTTTATGTATAGTGTAAGGAGGAGGAGGTGAATGGAGATGGAGGAGGGGGAGACTTGTACAAGTATGGAGGAGGGGGGCGGGGATAGAGATGGGAGGTGGTTGGAGACTTATATATATAAGGGTGGTGGTGGTGAGGGTGATGGTGGGTGGTGGAAAGAGTTTGTTAAAACGTACAGTGGGGCGGGTGGTGATCGTGAAGATATGGTGGTGGAGAATTGTACTACATATGGTGGCGGCGGCCGAGGGAGAATGGTGTGAGGTGGAGAATTGTACAAGCCATAAGGTGGTGGTGGTGAAGGCAGAAAGACGGTGGTGGTGGAGATTTGGTAAAATGTAGAGGGGTGGGCGGTGGTGAAGAGGAGAGGGACCAAACAGGGGGTGGGGGGATGGTATGGAGATTTATAAAAAATTTTATAAATGTTAATAAAAATTATAAGGAGGCAGGCTGGTGTTGAGAGGAGAGGTGGTGGTGGAGATTTTATCTAGATCTAAGGAGGAGGAGGTGATGAGGGAGGAAAGGGGGCGGGGAAGAAGGTGCGGCGGCGGAAGAATTGTAACAATGTAAGGAGGGCTCGTGGTGAGGAGGTGGTGGTGATGGTGAAAGGTGGTGGTGGGGGGAGTTATACGATATAAAGGAGGAGGAGCAGTGAAGGAGAGGATGTGGTATATGGTGGGTGGTGGTGACTTTATATCAGATACTAAGAGGGGAAGAGGCGAGGGGAGGTGATGGAGATAGGTTGGTGGGGGCAGAATTGTAAAATGTAAGGAGGTAGGTGGTGAATTAGGTGTAGGTGGTCTGGTGGAGACCTTGTATCACATAGGGTGGTGGCGGTGAGGGAACGAACTGGCGGGTGGTGGCGGTGTGGTGGGGGGGGGACTATAGTATCCCATCATAAGGAGGTGGTGGTGGTGATGGAGAAGGTGGTGGTGGAGACTTAGATACAACGAGAAGGTACGGGTGGATGGTGGTGAAGGAGGAAAGAGGTTGGTAGGGTGGTGATGTGGTGGTATAGGTAGGGTGGCGGCGGGTCGGAGATTTGTACGATGTAAAAGGATGGGGTATGGATGGCGGAGAATTTAGAAGAAACGTATGGTAGGGGGGTGGAGGAGGTATGGAGGGGGAGGGTGTTTGGATTGGAGGGGGAGACGTCATGGAGGGGGCGGTGATGGTGATGGGAGAACGGTGGTGGTGGAGACTTTTATAGACGTATCGAGGTGGTGGTGGTGGTGAAGATTTGTATGTTATGCATAGGGCAGGTCAGGTTGTGGTAATTATCGGTGATGCGGGAGTGGGTGACTTGGTAAAGCAACAGTTGGTGGTGGTAGGAAATGCACTACTCATAAGGCTGGTAGGTTGTCGGAAGCTACACTAGTTGCAAAAACAAACACCAACTTATTGTCCAAGGCATAGACGGGATGGAGCTGCCAACAATGTGGCCCATTTTCTGGCTGACTCAATTAGGCTGGCCAGAAAACTCCCTCCTAATGTAATATAAAGAGTAACTACCTTTGGTTGTGAATGGATTATACAAAGGTAACAGGAGGCTAAGCTTTATATAGTGATCCCCTTAATTGACTGAAACATTTATTTATTATTATCTGTTGGAAAAAACCTTCCATCCGGCTAGCCCAACTGCTCCTCTTTTTAATTTTTAACTCACAACAACTGGTTCGTTTAGTTATGGGGTTCCATCTGTCCTTTGTCTATAATGAATGCCTCTGAAACAGTCAAATAATTGAATTAGAATGCATAAGATTTTTTACTAAATAGCACACTTAAATAACTTTAGTTTTTTGATTGTTTAATCATGAACAACTTAAGGGAATTAGAGCGATAAAATGTGAAGAAATTTCTTTCTCACGTAATATATATAATGAATTTGTTATAGGTCAAAAATTTATAACATAATAAACTCAAATTGTCGTAGGTGGATAGACGTCAAATACTAAATAATATACTTAAATATGCAACTGTTAAAGTCACACGAATGAAAAAAAGACTCTTACTTAATTTCTAATACTTATGGGAAAGTATAACTACTTAAAATCTTAAATTTACTACTAGTGAAAGTGATATACTACTTAAAATTAAGTCCGCGCATAAGTATGTAGAGATCTCTCAAACATATATTTACATAGTAATAAGTTAACATTATTCTTGCTAAAAATGTATCATAATGTAGGATTTTTATTAACCCAAGTATTAGATAAAATTGTATAAAAGAGATTTTTTAAACCTTTGAATTGGTATTTTTCAAATGTTAAGTGATGCCACAATGGTGTATCTACTTATACAATATAAAATAATAATGCATTTGGACAGGTTCTACAGAATATTTTTGATTAGCATGCCTTGCATGAGATTAGAGATGGAACCATAAAAAAAAAAAAATTACTTTTTGTTCATAGAGTAATAATTTGAATATTTCAAGATGATAACGTTTGTCTACCCTCGCTCTTCTCTCGCTCCTCTCTCGCTTGTAACACCAATAAAAATGTTTTAATTTTATCTCACTACAGTTGAGTTTCATCCTGTTAGCCCAGCATCAATAATATTTTTGGGTAATGGCCAGTGTTTGTTGTTTGTTTTTTAATTGGAGAAGAACAACAATGCTGGGTTTGGGGATATTTGAAGATTGAACAATGTTTTTTGTTGTTTCTTTTTTTTTTCCCTGAAATCTGTAGCTGTTGGTTAGATTTTTCAAATTTTTTTGGAATAAAAAAAGCACAACCGCATGTAGAAAAAAAAAACTTGGGGGTATTGTGTTAAATATGTATAAAACTAATTACCTTGGGTTCGAAAAAAATTATGTATTCCCGTGCAATTTTCACCTGGAATTTGAATTTCGGGGGGGACATTGGTAAGAAATTAGGTAATTGATATAATGGATGTGTTAGTCCAATTAATTTAAGGGCTGAATTCTGAGAGTTGGAAGTGGAAACTTGATGTAACTAAAGTGGGGATTTAGCCCGAATTAAATAGTTGGTAAGATGGGATTTATTTTTTATTATTTTCTTGTAAAACTATGACACTAATTCTAATTATTGTTGAAGAAAACTAAGAAATTAATATTTAAAAAAGATGATCTTATTGGGGGATTTGGGTTTTCTTTGATTAAAACTATAGTTGATAAATGGTTGTTTCCTTGATAAAACTGGGGGAGACGAATTTTCAGTTTTTCTAAGTTTGATATAAATTGATAAAAAAAAAAGGTTGACTTAATGTAGTTAAACGGTCAACGTAAGTTATATTACTAATTATGATTTTTAAACTCGATGTGAAAGGGAAACGAAGGGGATCTTGTAATAAAATTATA